>OV656746.1:11747500-11751275 GCA_927399415.1 Macaria notata
TATTTGTCGCTTGATGAATGAAACCGGGCAGCGGTCGTAGTTTGCTTTTGTTTTCAACGTCAATGCAGCCGCCTTCGCCAATTCGTCTGCCCTTTCGTTGCCTTCGAGCCCTGCGTGTGCTTTTATCCAGAACAAATTGATGGGTTTTTGTTGTTTCTTCATCTTCTGAATATTTGCTCTAGTTCGAATCGCCAGGGGGTGAAGGGTGGATACATTTGTTACCGTTTCCAGCGCGGAGCGAGAGTCGCTGTATATATTACAGCAGGTGGTGCTTTTGTCTTTGAGGGCTGTCTCGGTGGCCTCTGTCAGTGCAAGTAGTTCCGCTTGATACACGGAGCAGCAGTCGTCCAGACGCAGTTTACGGGTACTGATTTCGGCGGCGCCTTGTCTGATGGATAAGGCTGCTCCCACTTTTCCCTCGATTTTGCTGCCATCGGTGTATATATTGAGGCCTTCATTAAAAGTTTGTTCGACCGCTGCTCCGTCCTCCAAGCACCTGAAATGCAGCTCCTCCTGACATGCTGGGTGCGGTCTGGTGGTGTACTTTACCGGCGTCTCCACCTTACGATCGCCCACTATTCGCTGTGAGAACCCTTTTTTAATTTCATACAGGGCTGCCGCTTCCCTGATGCGAATGTCTAGCGGCAACAAGCCAGCCAGCAGTAGCACTGAGTTAAGGGATGTTGTTCGGTAAGATTTCACTATCTTTTGGACGAATCCTCTTTGTACAGAGTCGAGTTCGTTCTTGATCATGATCTTACTTGTCGCAGGTGCCCAAGCGCTGGCTGCGTACATTATCGTGGGCTCGACGACTGCGGTGTATATCGTTCGGAGGACTTCCGACGATAAGCCCCAATGTATTTTCGCAGTTCTTACCAGCTGCTTATAGAAGTTGAGTGCTCTTCTGCAGACATTCGCCGTGTGTGCGTTAAACGTCAACTTGTGGTCTATGGTCAGCCCGAGTACCTTTATCTCGTTCGACATGCCGATGCTCACGCCGCCCATGCTCAGGCGAGGGGTATCATACTTCAGCTTGCGCGTGACGGTCATTGCTACCGTCTTGTGCGGCGCAAACTTGAGCTTACTTTTGATACCCCACGACTGAACGTGCGCCAGCGCTGCATTGGCCTGTCTCTCCACTTCTAGGGCTGTTCCACCATCGCAGACCAACAAGATGTCGTCGGCGAATGCCTGGGCATAGGCCCCCTCCCTCTCCAGCTCCAGAAGAAGCGGGTTAAGGAGCAGGTTCCAGAGCATGGGTCCTCCGATGGAACCTTGCACGCATCCTTTTTCCGTCCTTCTCTCGCACTCTTCTCCAGCGTATCGGACACGAACTCTCCGGTTTTCGAGATAGCTGGCCATGACTCGTCTCAGATTTATGGGAACCCTCTCCTCTGCCAGTCTCTTCTTTATCAGGGGCCACCATGCTCCGTCGAAGGCTCCCTCTATATCAAGCGACACCATCGTCACGATTCTCTTCTCATCGAGCTTCTTGTAGATGTGCCGCATCAGGATATAGAGGGAGTCCTCTGTGCTCTTTTGTGGCACGAATCCGAACTGTCGCGGGCTGGTTCCTGGCAGTAGGTAGTGTCTGAGTCGAGCCACGACCATCTTCTCGAACACCTTGCCCAGTACTGGCAAAAGGCCGATCGGTCTGTAAGACTTGGGCGTGGTGTAGGAACTCTTCCCGGGTTTCTTAAGGACCACCACCGTTGCTTCCTTCCACTTGTTCGGGAAGTGTCCAAGCTCTAGGCATTTGTTGGTCAACCTCAGGAAAAGTTCGGGGTCGTTCTTGATCGCCTCCTTGCAGATGTCTGCCGTGAGGCCATCTGCTCCAGGCGCCTTCTTCGGGTTGAAGGAATTCACCGCCAGATTGAGCTCTGTTTCAGTAAATGCTGGGTCTTCAAGGTCATCTTGCTGTTCATCATTCACTGTCTGTGCTTGGGTTCTAATCTGGCGGTGATCTGCGTTATCGCTGTCCTCCAGGTCTTGCGGGTAGAAGGTCCTGGCCAGCAGTTCTGCAGACTCCCTCGCGTCCAGTACTTTACTCCCAGCCTGAAGCAGTGCATCCTCTTCCCTACTCCGTGTCCTATTTATGACCCTGTATATTCCATCCCATACGCTTTCACGATCCTGTTTCCCACATAGATTCTTCCAACTCCCTATCCTTGCCTGCCATGCTTTGTACTCATAATCCGCTTTCTTTTCCAGGTATTCTTCGACGACCTTCTTTCTTCGCATCGGGGCCGCGCATCGGATCCTCATCTTCCTCGTCTTTACTTCCCGCTTCAGCCGTTCGAGATCTTCGGTCCACCATGGCAAGGTAAGTTTTTTATTTTAGGTAGAGTGTCTGTGCATGTTTGTGTTATGATTTGTGTGTATTTGTTAACTGTGTGTTCAATTTGATATGTATTGTCAATGTGTTCTATGTCTGTATGTGTGAGTGATTGGTCCGCTCTCAATTGGCTCATTTTCTCATGAAAACGAGGCCAATTTGCTTTCCGTGTGTTGTAGAGTCTGGTGGTTCTTGTAATGTGTGTGCCTTGAGATTTTGTTAGTGTAATGTTAAATGTGATGCCATTGTGGTCCGAGCTCGTCATGTTTTCGACTATTTTCCAGGCGTTTGTCAGCGGGAGTACATTCGATGAGCAAGCAGTAATGTCGACATGGCTAGTGTATCGCTTGCCGCCTCTAATCGTGTCGAAAGTCGGCGCGTCGAGATCGTTGTTGTTGAGCACGTGAAGTCCAAGATCGCCGAGCAAACCAAGCATCTCCACTCCTCTGGTATTTGTTCTGGCGCTTCCCCACCACGTGCTCCACGAGTTCACGTCTCCACCCACTATGAGTTCACCCTTTTTCAGCTGATCGTGTATCTTCCTCAGGTGGTCTAGATAAGGATCGAGGGGTTGGGTGTCCTCAAAGTAGATTGAGAGAAAAGTGATCTCCCACGCCTTCGTCCTCAGTCCCACCACTGCGATGTTATTAGTGGTGTGTTTCGGGTACTGTACCACGTCTAGGGTGGGGTCTAGAACCACAATGGCGGCCTTCACGATCCCGTCTCCATGATCCACGTTTTGGAAGATTCTTGCGCCCGGATAGCTCTTCAGTCTTCCTTTCGATCCCACATATGGCTCCTGAAGGAGCATAACTGTTATTTTATGTTTCGCCGCGTACATAAACACTTCATCAGTAGCCAGGGACTTTTTCTGCAGGTTGCACTGTACAACTTTGTATCCGCCAGGGACGCCCTCAGCAATACGCCACGGTGGACCGCGCTAGTGCCTCCCACTTGCGCCTCACCGGGCACTCATTGCTGAAGGCGCCATGGTCGGATCTGGCTGCCTTGGCCTTCAAACAGTTTACGCAGTTGGGTGACGCGTCAGACATCCACTTCTCACAATCTTGCTTGTGGTGCGCTCCGCCGCAGTGGCTGCACACATCGACCGCCTCGGTGCAGAATCGCTTTCCGTGTCCGTATCCTAGGCAGCGCGAGCACTGCACTAGGGGGGACTGGTCAGCAACTCTGACCCGCTGCATGTCGACGTGCGCCGCCCCCGCGTTGGTGAAGCGCTGCCACACTCGCGGAGACACTTTAAGCACGACGTGCTCGGTGAGAGGATTCCGCGCGCGTTTGCGAAAGCGGATCTCCAGCCGGTCGTCGCTCTCGCCAAGGTCCGCGAATATGTGTTTATTTTGTGAGCGGAGTGCCCGAATCACGTCATCATCCGTGTTGGCCTTCAGAACACCATATAAAATGATTAGAGGGTCTTTGTTT
>OV656747.1:0-5000 GCA_927399415.1 Macaria notata
ACCTTGCCAGATTTGCCGAAACGGCAAGATCTGCAAGCTCGGCAAGATAATTTGAATTAAATTTGTATGAAAAGTGGCAACAACGGCAAGGTCTGCAAGCTCGGCAAGGATTGCAAGATCTGCAAGATCGGCAAGCTCGGCAAGGTTGGCAAGATCTGGCAAGGCAAGGCAAGGCAAGGCAAGGTCTGCAAGCTCGGCAAGGATTGCAAGATCTGCAAGATCGGCAAGCTCGGCAAGGTTGGCAAGGCAAGGTCTGCAAGCTCGGCAAGGATTGCAAGATCTGCAAGATCGGCAAGCTCGGCAAGGTTGGCAAGGCAAGGTCTGCAAGCTCGGCGCAAGGATTGCAAGATCTGCAAGATCGGCAAGCTCGGCAAGGTTGGCAAGGTCTGCAAGATCGGCAAGCTAGGCAAGGTCTGCAAGGTTTGCAAGCTCGGCAAGGTCTGCAAGATTTGCAAGCTTCAAAAATCCAATAAATAGGAAAAAGTGCTCCGATTTTCGTGAAAGTTTACAAAAAGTGCAGTGTGTTCTAACGCGCAGAAAACCGTTTTAAAAAAAAAAAAAAAAAAAAAAAAAAAAATCCGTCCACTACGGACGAGCAGAACATTTCACCAAAAATTTGGATTTATCCCGACATACCCCGAGGAGATATCGACGTTTGAAGAAATTCCTACGCGGCATTCACGTGACGAAAAACCAGCTCAAAAGAGCTGGAACCACTCTAAAAGACTATACTTAGATTATTAGTAATTTTTATTTGCAGACTAACATTATTTAAATAACCTACATACAACAGAGTTCCCGATTGTAATCTGAGTGTAGCCGGCGCCTGCTCGCGGTCACAGAGTACCGTTGCCGGGACTGCTTCGAGCGCGTCTGGTGGTAAAAGTGCAAGCTCGTGGGGCGCCCCGCGACGCCCTCGCCCTCACCTTTGAGTTCGGGAACATAGTAACTCTCGAACGGTAAGACTTACAAACACGTGGTTTTTGTTTGTGTTAGGACTGTTTGTTTTTGTTTTCTGGGTTTCTGCATACTGTTACGGTCAAGATGTCATTGATGCGCACGCCAACAAAAGCCGGCGTACGCGTCAGCGGCCGCACCAGCTCGCTGGACGATACCGCGGGACCCTCGGAATCCACAAGCGCGCCTCGTAGGGAAGGCGCAGTACGCCGCAGCATCGGCGAATGTGAGACTGGGCTACCGAAGTCCAGTGCCGGCACCGCTCCGCTCCTGAAAACATCCGCGGTGAGTCCGCCGCAGCCGCGCCGGGCGGCGCCGCGGCTGGAGCCCGACGCGGCGGCGGCGGGAAGCAGTGACTGTGGGTTGATTGAGAGCGGCACGAGCCACGCCTCCCCACCGACACTGACCACTGAAAAGGGAATACGACAAGCAGAGGTGGCGTTAAAAACCAAGGACTCAGCTCCAGCAAAAGTGAGCAAAAGCGGCCCTATCGCTACAGACAATCAAGCGGATCGAGTCACTGAGGCGAGACGCTGCCTGAGTCGACTCAAGGGTAGCTTGAGCCGTTCAGGTAACATCAAGAAGGAAATAAAGCAGGAGGTGCAGGAAGCCGCCGACCGCCTGTACCAGCTAGTTAAGGAAGCGGAAGGAGCGAAAAAGTCGCAGTCCGCCCCTTTGCGCGCTGGGGAGCCACCGACGGTGCCAGAGCCCCCTGTTGAAGTTTTTCACAGACTAGAAAGCGAAGGAAAGCTGCTGAAAAAGCTTGAGGAGCATAGCAGAATGCTTCAGGAGAACAAGGAGGAGCTCTTGAAGATCGGCGAAAGCCTGAAAAAGGCGGCCGATCGAGACAGCTACGCGAGTGTCGTGGCCGGCCCCGCCAGCGGGCACACACGTGAAAATACCGCCATGCACTCCATAGTGGTCGCTTCGGTGGACGATCAGGAGACCGGAGACCAGGTCTTTGAGAGGATTAGGAAAGTGATAAATGCGAAGGAGGAAGGACTAAGAATAGACAGGATAAGGAGGGCCAAAGACAGGAAAATCATAGTAGGATGCAGAGATAGGGATGAGATTAGAAAGGTGAAGGAAAAACTGGCAGAAAAGGACGGAATGAGTGTGGAAGAAATTAAAAACAAAGATCCCCTCGTCATTATGTATGGAGTTTTGCAGAGCAACTCAGACGAGGACATCATCAAAGCACTCAAGACGCAAAACAGACACATTCTGAAGGACCTGAGTAAGGAGGATGATCGCATGGAAATACTTTTCAGAAAGCGCGCGCGGAACCCACTCACATCACACGTGGTAGCCAGAGTGTCTCCGTGTATGTGGCAGCGCCTCACCGACGCAGGGGCCGTACACGTTGACATGCAGCGGGTCAGAGTCGCCGATCAATCCCCCCTGGTGCAGTGCTCGCGCTGCCTGGGTTACGGCCATGGGAAGCGATCCTGCACTGAGGCGGTCGACGTGTGCAGCCACTGCGGCGGTGCGCACCACAAAGCGGATTGTGCTGAGTGGCACAAGGACTCGTCACCCAACTGCACGAACTGCACCAAAGCAAAACTAGGTAGAACTGACCATAACGCCTTCAGCAGCGAATGCCCGGTGAGGCGTAAGTGGGAAGCACTGGCGCGATCCACCGTGGCGTATTGCTGAGGGCGTCCCGTACAAAATCATCCAAGCAAACCTGAGGAAAACTCAACTAGCCACAAATGAACTCTTCCTTGAAGCAACAAAAAGCAAGGCGACAGTTCTCCTCATCCAGGAGCCATACGTAGGAGCCCAAAAGACCCTAAAAACTTATGCAGGAACAAGGGTTTTCCAGAGCGCAGACCAAGGAGACGGGATTGTAAAAGCTGCCATAGTAGTGATGGACCCCACGCTGGACGTCATCCAATATCCGGAACACACTAACAACAATATTGCTGTGATAGGGTTAAGGACGACAGCGTGGACCATCACTCTGGTATCAGTCTACTTTGAAGATAATTTGCCTCTGGAACCATACCTGGAGCATCTAACAAAGATAGTCCAAACGTTGGGACCACGTAGGATCCTGGTCGGGGGCGACACCAACGCATGGAACACCTGGTGGGGGAGTGTCACCACGAAAACGAGAGGAGAAGAAGTGCTGGCAACGCTTGATGACCTAGGCCTACAAGTGTTAAATAACAACTTTTCGGTACCCACCTTCGATACCATCCGGGGAGGTAAGCGCTACACCAGTCATGTCGATGTGACAGCCTGCTCGGCCGATCTCCTTCCCATGGTCGATGACTGGAAGATCGAAGAAGGCCTCACTAGCTCGGACCATAACGGCATCACACTCAACATACTCTTACAAAAATCACGCGGCACACACATCACAAACACAACAAGACTCTACAACACCAAGAAGGCAAATTGGAGTCTTTTTCGTGAGAAAATGGCCCAATCTCTGGAGGAACACCAATTAACGCTCGAAAGTGTAGAGAACATCACAGACACACAACAATTAGAATCACTCATTCACACATACACACAAGCAGTAACACACGCATGCAGACACACACTAACACAAAAGAAAAACACACAAACACTTACCTTGTCGTGGTGGACCGAGAGGCTCACAGTTCTAAAAAGGGATGTCATCACCAGCAGAAGACGAATCAGGTGCGCGGCGCCAATCCGAAGGGCAGGGGTGGTTGCCGAATATCTGAAAAAGAAGGAATATTATGAAATGGAAGTCGGGAATGCAATGACACAGAGTTGGAAGGAATTTTGCGGGAAACAGACAAGGGAATCGGTCTGGGAAGGGATCTACCGGGTAATAGGTCGGACGAGGAAACGGGAGGAGGATTTACCACTTAAGGAAAATGGGAAAGTGTTGGACGGCCTAGGTTCCGCAAAACTGTTGGCAGACTCTTTCTTCCCGAAGGACCTACTATCCGAGGACAATGAGGAACACCGCCGCATAAGGGACGTAGCGAAAAGTGTAAATGTTGGAAACCAGGATGAAACCTGCGATCCACATTTCACAAAGGCAGAACTGAATGCGGCTGTGAGATCTTTTAACCCCAAAAAGGCCCCTGGCTCTGATGGCATCACGGCAGACATCAGCCAGGCCGCAGTAGCCGTGAACCCAGATCTGTTCCTAAGTCTGCTGAATAGATGCCTGGATAAGGGGCACTTCCCGAAGCTGTGGAAGATGGCGACTGTAGTTGTCCTCCGGAAGCCAGGAAAGCGGGATTATATGACACCCAAATCATACAGACCAATCGGTCTCCTTCCCGTACTTGGCAAAATCTTCGAGAAAATGCTGATCACCCGAATCAAGTTTTACCTCATACCAAGACTCAGTACTCGCCAATTCGGATTCATGCCCCAGAAAAGTACGGAAGATGCCCTTTATATCCTAATGAGACACATACGCGAGAAGTTAAAACAGAAAAAGATCGTTACACTCGTGTCACTAGATATAGAGGGCGCTTTCAACGGAGCTTGGTGGCCAGCTATTCGGGTCCGATTGGCTGAGGAAAACTGTCCAGTAAACTTGAGGAGGGTAGTAGATAGCTACCTTCAAGACAGGAGAGTAAAATTAAGATATGCCGGAAATGAGTGCGATAGGGAGACTGAAATGGGATGTGTGCAAGGGTCCATAGGAGGTCCAACTTTTTGGAACCTGCTGTTGGATCCCCTCCTGCACGAGCTTGAGAGGGGGGGCAACTACGTGCAGGCATTCGCCGATGACGTCACGCTGGCTGTCGAAGGTGAGACCGCGCTGGAGATCGAGAGAAAAGCTAATGCCGCACTCGAACATGTTAGGGCGTGGGGTGTCAAGTATAAGCTGAAGTTTGCCCCAGAAAAAACCGTGGCAATGGTGATCACCAAGAAGCTGAAATACGACACCCCGCGACTGAGCATGGGAGGGATCGACATAGTGATGTCAAAGAAAATCAAGCTGCTGGGACTCACAATCGACGAAAAGCTGACCTTCAACGAACATGCTGCGAATGCCTGCAGAAAAGCGGCAGTCTTCTACAAACAATTGGCCAGAACAGCGA
>OV656747.1:10000-37500 GCA_927399415.1 Macaria notata
AACCTAACCTAACCTAACCTAACCTAACCTAACCTAACCTAACCTAACCTAACCTAACCTAACCTAACCTAACCTAACCTAACCTAACCTAACCTAACCTAACCTAACCTAACCTAACCTAACCTAACCTAACCTAACCTAACCTAACCTAACCTAACCTAACCTAACCTAACCTAACCTAACCTAACCTAACCTAACCTAACCTAACCTAACCTAACCTAACCTAACCTAACCTAACCTAACCTAACCTAACCTAACCTAACCTAACCTAACCTAACCTAACCTAACCTAACCTAACCTAACCTAACCTAACCTAACCTAACCTAACCTAACCTAACCTAACCTAACCTAACCTAACCTAACCTAACCTAACCTAACCTAACCTAACCTAACCTAACCTAACCTAACCTAACCTAACCTAACCTAACCTAACCTAACCTAACCTAACCTAACCTAACCTAACCTAACCTAACCTAACCTAACCTAACCTAACCTAACCTAACCTAACCTAACCTAACCTAACCTAACCTAACCTAACCTAACCTAACCTAACCTAACCTAACCTAACCTAACCTAACCTAACCTAACCTAACCTAACCTAACCTAACCTAACCTAACCTAACCTAACCTAACCTAACCTAACCTAACCTAACCTAACCTAACCTAACCTAACCTAACCTAACCTAACCTAACCTAACCTAACCTAACCTAACCTAACCTAACCTAACCTAACCTAACCTAACCTAACCTAACCTAACCTAACCTAACCTAACCTAACCTAACCTAACCTAACCTAACCTAACCTAACCTAACCTAACCTAACCTAACCTAACCTAACCTAACCTAACCTAACCTAACCTAACCTAACCTAACCTAACCTAACCTAACCTAACCTAACCTAACCTAACCTAACCTAACCTAACCTAACCTAACCTAACCTAACCTAACCTAACCTAACCTAACCTAACCTAACCTAACCTAACCTAACCTAACCTAACCTAACCTAACCTAACCTAACCTAACCTAACCTAACCTAACCTAACCTAACCTAACCTAACCTAACCTAACCTAACCTAACCTAACCTAACCTAACCTATCCTAACCTAACCTAACCTAACCTAACCTAACCTAACCTAACCTAACCTAACCTAACCTAACCTAACCTAACCTAACCTAACCTAACCTAACCTAACCTAACCTAACCTAACCTAACCTAACCTAACCTAACCTAACCTAACCTAACCTAACCTAACCTAACCTAACCTAACCTAACCTAACCTAACCTAACCTAACCTAACCTAACCTAACCTAACCTAACCTAACCTAACCTAACCTAACCTAACCTAACCTAACCTAACCTAACCTAACCTAACCTAACCTAACCTAACCTAACCTAACCTAACCTAACCTAACCTAACCTAACCTAACCTAACCTAACCTAACCTAACCTAACCTAACCTAACCTAACCTAACCTAACCTAACCTAACCTAACCTAACCTAACCTAACCTAACCTAACCTAACCTAACCTAACCTAACCTAACCTAACCTAACCTAACCTAACCTAACCTAACCTAACCTAACCTAACCTAACCTAACCTAGTCGCGTTCCACCCGCCTTCGGCAGCAAATCCGTAAGCTCCGTCGCGATTATTCATCTATTTATTTAATCTTGCAAACCTTGCCGAATCGGCAAGCTCGGCAAGGCCTGCAAGAAAATTCGAACAAAACTTGCAAGCAAAGTGTAAAGTGTTGGTGACAAACCTTGCCAGATTTGCCGAAACGGCAAGATCTGCAAGCTCGGCAAGATAATTTGAATTAAATTTGTATGAAAAGTGGCAACAACGGCAAGGTCTGCAAGCTCGGCAAGGATTGCAAGATCTGCAAGATCGGCAAGCTCGGCAAGGTTGGCAAGATCTGCAAGACTGGCAAGGCAAGGCAAGGCAAGGTCTGCAAGCTCGGCAAGGATTGCAAGATCTGCAAGATCGGCAAGCTCGGCAAGGTTGGCAAGGCAAGGTCTGCAAGCTCGGCAAGGATTGCAAGATCTGCAAGATCGGCAAGCTCGGCAAGGTTGGCAAGATCTGCAAGATCGGCAAGCTAGGCAAGGTCTGCAAGGTTTGCAAGCTCGGCAAGGTCTGCAAGATTTTCAAGCTTCAAAAATCCAATAAATAGGAAAAAGTGCTCCGTTTTTCGTGAAAGTTTACAAAAAGTGCAGTGTGTTCGAACGCGCAGAAAACCGTTTTAAAAAATAAAAATCCGTCCACTACGGACGAGCAGAACATTTCACCAAAAATTTGGATTTATCCCGACATACCCCGAGGAGATATCGACGTTTGAAGAAATTCCTACGCGGCTTTCACGTGACGAAAAACCAGCTCAAAAGAGCTGGAACCACTCTAAAAGACTATACTTAGATTATTAGTTATTTTTATTTGCAGACTAACATTATTTAAATAACCTACATACAACAGAGTTCCCGATTGTAATCTGAGTGTAGCCGGCGCCTGCTCGCGGTCACAGAGTACCGTTGCCGGGATAAAATCTTAATTCTAATTAGGCATAGGTTAGGTAGTATGTTTGTGATTGTAAGTAACAATAAATTGACATTATAATTAGTTATAAATTAGGTCACTAAGTTGAGAAGGTTAATTGACCTGTACCTACTACATTTTAAGTCAAAACATTTAGATAAAATACCTTATACGAGTTTTGTTTGTTTGTATAGTTCGTAGTTAAATTGTACACGGGTTATTTATAACTTTCGTCGAAATAAGACTGAGACCTATTGTATTTAAAAATACCTATTGTATGTGTACGGCGTGTGTGCGTGCGCGGGAGCAAGCTGTAATCAGGCGGCGCGGAACGACTTGTTATCTTGTTATCGGACGACCTCCTGCCCCCGCGCTCGCGCCCCGCGCCCGCGCCCCTCGCCCCCCTCACGAGCGCTCGCCTTCTGGAGCGGTATCTCGAGAACGGGAAGAGCTAGGAACACGGGGTTTTTTGTAAAAAGACAGTAACTACGCTTACAAAATAGTGGCTTATAGCTTTGAGCGCATCTGGTGGTAGTAGTGCAACTCGTGGGGCGCCCCGCGACGCCCTCGCCCTCACCTTTGAGTTCGGGAACATAGTAACTTTCGAACGGTAAGACTTACAAACACGTGGTTTTTGTTTGTGTTAGGACTGTTTGCTTTTGTTTTCTGTGTTTCTGCATACTGTTACGGTTAAGATGTCATTGATGCGCACGCCAACAAAAGCCGGCGTACGCGTCAGCGGCCGCACCAGCTCGCTGGACGATACCGCGGGACCCTCGGACGCCACAAGCGCGCCTCGTAGGGAAGGCGCAGTACGCCGCAGCATCGGCGAGTGGGAGACTGGGCTATCGGAGTCCAGTGCCGGCACCGTTCCGCTCCTGAAAACATCCGCGGTGAGTCCGCCGCAGCCGCGCCGGGCGGCGCCGCGGCTGGAGCCCGACGCGGCGGCGGCGGGGAGCAGTGACTGTGGGCTGATTGAGAGCGGCACGAGCCACGCCTCCCCACCGACACTGACAACTGAAAAGGGAATACGACAAGCAGAGGTGGCGTTAAAAACCAAGGACTCAGCTCCAGCAAAAGTGAGCAAAAGCGGCCCTCTCGCTACAGACAATCAAGCGGATCGAGTCACTGAGGCGAGACGCTGCCTGAGTCGACTCAAGGGTAGCTTGAGCCGTTCAGGTAACATCAAGAAGGAAATAAAGCAGGAGGTGCAGGAAGCCGCCGACCGCCTGTACCAGCTAGTTAAGGAAGCGGAAGGAGCGAAAAAGTCGCAGTCCGCCCCTTTGCGCGCTGGGGAGCCACCGACGGTGCCAGAGCCCCCTGTTGAAGTTTTTCACAGACTAGAAAGCGAAGGAAAGCTGCTGGAAAAGCTTGAGGAGCATAGCAGAATGCTTCAGGAGAACAAGGAGGAGCTCTTGAAGATCGGCGAAAGCCTGAAAAAGGCGGCCGATCGAGACAGCTACGCGAGTGTCGTGGCCGGCCCCGCCAGCGGGCACACGCGTGAAAATACCGCCATGCACTCCATAGTGGTCGCTTCGGTGGACGATCAGGAGACCGGAGACCAGGTCTTTGAGAGGATTAGGAAAGTGATAAATGCGAAGGAGGAAGGACTAAGAATAGACAGGATAAGGAGGGCCAAAGACAGGAAAATCATAGTAGGATGCAGAGATAGGGATGAGATTAGAAAGGTGAAGGAAAAACTGGCAGAAAAGGACGGAATGAGTGTGGAAGAAATTAAAAACAAAGATCCCCTCGTCATTATGTATGGAGTTTTGCAGAGCAACTCAGACGAGGACATCATCAAAGCACTCAAGACGCAAAACAGACACATTCTGAAGGACCTGAGTAAGGAGGATGATCGCATGGAAATACTTTTCAAAAAGCGCGCGCGGAACCCGCTCACATCACACGTGGTAGCCAGAGTGTCTCCGTGTATGTGGCAGCGCCTCACCGACGCAGGGGCAGTACACGTTGACATGCAGCGGGTCAGAGTCGCCGATCAATCCCCCCTGGTGCAGTGCTCGCGCTGCCTGGGATACGGCCATGGGAAGCGATCCTGCACTGAGGCGGTCGACGTGTGCAGCCACTGCGGCGGTGCGCACCACAAAGCGGATTGTGCTGAGTGGCACAAGGACTCGTCACCCAACTGCACGAACTGCACCAAAGCAAAACTAGGTAGAACTGACCATAACGCCTTCAGCAGCGAATGCCCGGTGAGGCGTAAGTGGGAAGCACTGGCGCGATCCACCGTGGCGTATTGCTGAGGGCGTCCCGTACAAAATCATCCAAGCAAACCTGAGGAAAACCCAACTAGCCACAAATGAACTCTTCCTTGAAGCAACAAAAAGCAAGGCGACAGTTCTCCTCATCCAGGAGCCATACGTAGGAGCCCAAAAGACCCTAAAAACTTATGCAGGAACAAGGGTTTTCCAGAGCGCAGACCAAGGAGACGGGATTGTAAAAGCTGCCATAGTAGTGATGGACCCCACGCTGGACGTCATCCAATATCCGGAACACACCAACAACAATATTGCTGTGATAGGGTTAAGGACGACAGCGTGGACCATCACTCTGGTATCAGTCTACTTTGAAGATAATTTGCCTCTGGAACCATACCTGGAGCATCTAACAAAGATAGTCCAAAAGTTGGGACCACGTAGGATCCTGGTCGGGGGCGACACCAACGCATGGAACACCTGGTGGGGGAGTGTCACCACGAAAACGAGAGGAGAAGAAGTGCTGGCAACGCTTGATGACCTGGGCCTACAAGTGTTGAATAACAACTTTTCGGTACCCACCTTCGATACCATCCGGGGAGGTAAGCGCTACACCAGTCATGTCGATGTGACAGCCTGCTCGGCCGATCTCCTTTCCCTGGTTGATGACTGGAAGATCGAAGAAGGCCTCACTAGCTCGGACCATAACGGCATCACACTCAACATACTCTTACAAAAATCACGCGGCACACACATCACAAACACAACAAGACTCTACAACACTAAGAAGGCAAATTGGAGTCTTTTTCGTGAGAAAATGGCCCAATTTCTGGAGGAACATCAATTAACACTCGAAAGTGTAGAGAACATCACAGACACACAACAATTAGAATCACACATTCACACATACACACAAGCAGTAACACACGCATGCAGACACACACTAACACAAAAGAAAAACACACAAACACTTACCTTGTCGTGGTGGACCGAGAGGCTCACAGTTCTAAAAAGGGATGTCATCACCAGCAGAAGACGAATCAGGTGCGCGGCGCCAATCCGAAGGGCGGGGGTGGTTGCCGAATATCTGAAAAAGAAGGAATATTACGAAATGGAAGTCGGGAATGCAATGACACAGAGCTGGAAGGAATTTTGCGGGAAACAGACAAGGGAATCGGTCTGGGAAGGGATCTACCGGGTAATAGGACGGACGAGGAAACGGGAGGAGGATTTGCCACTTAAGGAAAATGGGAAAGTGTTGGACGGCCTAGGTTCCGCAAAACTGTTGGCAGATTCTTTCTTCCCGAAGGACCTACTATCCGAGGACAATGAGGAACACCGCCGCATAAGGGACGTAGCGGAAAGTGTAAATGTTGGAAACCAGGATGAAACCTGCGATCCACATTTCACAAAGGCAGAACTGAATGCGGCTGTGAGATCTTTTAACCCCAAAAAGGCCCCTGGCTCTGATGGCATCACGGCAGACATCAGCCAGGCCGCAGTAGCCGTGGACCCAGATCTGTTCCTAAGTCTGCTGAATAGATGCCTGGATAAGGGGCACTTCCCCAAGTTGTGGAAGATGGCGACTGTAGTTGTCCTCCGGAAGCCAGGAAAGCGGGATTATATGACACCCAAATCATACAGACCAATCGGTCTCCTTCCCGTACTTGGCAAAATCTTCGAGAAAATGTTGATCACCCGAATCAAGTTTTACCTCATACCAAGACTCAGTACTCGCCAATTCGGATTCATGCCCCAGAAAAGTACGGAAGATGCCCTTTATATCCTAATGAGACACATACGCGAGAAGTTAAAACAGAAAAAGATCGTTACACTCGTGTCACTAGATATAGAGGGCGCTTTCAACGGAGCTTGGTGGCCAGCTATTCGGGTCCGATTGGCTGAGGAAAACTGTCCAGTAAACTTGAGGAGGGTGGTAGATAGCTACCTTCAAGACAGGAGAGTAAAATTAAGATATGCCGGAAACGAGTGCGATAGGGAGACTGAAATGGGATGTGTGCAAGGGTCCATAGGAGGTCCAACTTTTTGGAACCTGCTGTTGGATCCCCTCCTGCACGAGCTGGAGAGGGGGGGCAACTACGTGCAGGCATTCGCCGATGACGTCACGCTGGCTGTCGAAGGTGAGACCGCGCTGGAGATCGAGAGGAAAGCTAATGCCGCACTCGAACATGTTAGGGCGTGGGGTGTCAAGTATAAGCTGAAGTTTGCCCCAGAAAAAACCGTGGCAATGGTGATCACCAAGAAGCTAAAATACGACACCCCGCGACTGAGCATGGGAGGGATCGACATAGCGATGTCAAAGAAAATCAAGCTGCTGGGACTCACAATCGACGAAAAGCTGACCTTCAACGAACATGCTGCGAATGCCTGCAGAAAAGCGGCAGTCTTCTACAAACAATTGGCCAGAACAGCGAAAATACATTGGGGGCTAAAGCCAGAGATCGTACGAACAATGTACACAGCGGTGGTAGAGCCAACAATACTGTACGCTGCTAGCGCATGGGCACCGGCAGCTCAAAAACTGTCAATTAGAAGGGAGTTCGCCTCGATTCAACGCGGCTTTGCCCAAAAGATGGTGAAGGCATACAAAACCGCGTCCCTGAACTCGGTGCTATTACTTGCCGGGTTGCTTCCTCTGGACATTAGAGTCAGGGAAGCAGCCCAGCTTTATGAAGTTAAGAAGGGTTATAACTGGCAAGTAATAGGAGACCGGGAGATGGAGAAACCAGTGCCGTACGCCTCAATGCCGCACCCTGCGAAGAAAAGAGAGCTCAGCTTTATATGCCTGCCAGACGAAGCAGCACTCGCCCAGTACAGCAACGAGGATTGCCTCAATATTTACACAGATGGGAGCAAAATAGAGGGGAAAGTGGGAGCGGCACTGTCCATTCGGGACGGTGCCGAAGAAACGAGTACCCGAAAACTGAAACTGGAGGACTGCTGCTCCGTCTATCAGGCCGAGCTGCTCGCGCTAATGGAAGCAACAGCAAAAGCGGCAAAGAGTGAAAAAACGAGGTGCAACATTTACTGTGACTCAAGATCAGCGCTGGAGACAGTCACAAACTTAAGTTCCCCTCACCCAATAGCCGTACAAACCAGAGCCAATGTTCAGAAGCTGAATGACGAGCACAAAATAGTGAAATTATTTTGGATAAAGGCTCACGCAGGGTTAGAGGGGAATGAGAGGGCGGACCAACTTGCAAAAGAGGCAGCGTTGCACATCAAAACCAAGGCTAACTACAGTGGTTGCCCGGCATCATTCGTCAAGCGACAGATTCGTTACGCGTCGCTTGACGAATGGAACCAAAGGTACAAGACAGAAACACAGGCTGCAACAACAAAATTGTTTTTCCCGGATGCGCTCATGGCTTACCCGATAGTGAGACGGATAGAACTGGACAGTGTACTAGTACAAATGTTCACAGGGCACGGCGGATTCTCTTCATACTTGCATCGCTTTAAGTGTAAGGAGAGTCCGGCGTGCCACTGCGAACCTAGTAAAAATGAAAGCGTTTCCCATGTTTTAACTGAGTGCCCTATATACAGTCGACAGCGGTTTGAAACCGAAAATATAATAAATGTAAACATAACGACACAAAATATTTGTGAAATTTTAGCAAATAAGAACACTAGAAATAATTTCATAGAATTTTGTAAATATGTAATAAGTAGAGTAGCGAAACAAAATGGATGTAAAAATATAGGACCACTACGGTCAATTCAATTTGACGCAGTAAGTGGACCTACGTAATAATATGTATTGATAAGAAAAATGTAAATAACATAGTGTTAAACCCTCTTCCTTTATGTTAAGATTGAATAAATAATAAAATATGGCATTTAAAACATGGTTAGAATTTAGGTTGGCTCCCACCAACATGAAGCGAAAGAAGGTTAGCGACAGAAAGATATAGAATGAGGCATGAAAGATAGACAGTATGACAGAGAAAATAAGATAACACACCTCCGAAAAACTTGGACATCGGAGATAGACGGCGTGGTAGGAAAAAAAAAAAAAAAAAAAAAAAAAAAAAAAAACCTAACCTAACCTAACCTAACCTAACCTAACCTAACCTAACCTAACCTAACCTAACCTAACCTAACCTAACCTAACCTAACCTAACCTAACCTAACCTAACCTAACCTAACCTAACCTAACCTAACCTAACCTAACCTAACCTAACCTAACCTAACCTAACCTAACCTAACCTAACCTAACCTAACCTAACCTAACCTAACCTAACCTAACCTAACCTAACCTAACCTAACCTAACCTAACCTAACCTAATCTAACCTAACCTAACCTAACCTAACCTAACCTAACCTAACCTAACCTAACCTAACCTAACCTAACCTAACCTAACCTAACCTAACCTAACCTAACCTAACCTAACCTAACCTAACCTAACCTAACCTAACCTAACCTAACCTAACCTAACCTAACCTAACCTAACCTAACCTAACCTAACCTAACCTAACCTAACCTAACCTAACCTAACCTAACCTAACCTAACCTAACCTAACCTAACCTAACCTAACCTAACCTAACCTAACCTAACCTAACCTAACCTAACCTAACCTAACCTAACCTAACCTAACCTAACCTAACCTAACCTAACCTAACCTAACCTAACCTAACCTAACCTAACCTAACCTAACCTAACCTAACCTAACCTAACCTAACCTAACCTAACCTAACCTAACCTAACCTAACCTAACCTAACCTAACCTAACCTAACCTAACCTAACCTAACCTAACCTAACCTAACCTAACCTAACCTAACCTAACCTAACCTAACCTAACCTAACCTAACCTAACCTAACCTAACCACGCGTTCCACCCGCCTTCGGGAAGGCAGCAAATCCGTAAGCTCCGTCGCGATTATTCATCTATTTATTTAATCTTGCAAACCTTGCCGAATCGGCAAGCTCGGCAAGGCCTGCAAGAAAATTCGAACAAAACTTGCAAGCAAAGTGTAAAGTGTTGGTGACAAACCTTGCCAGATTTGCCGAAACGGCAAGATCTGCAAGCTCGGCAAGATAATTTGAATTAAATTTGTATGAAAAGTGGCAACAACGGCAAGGTCTGCAAGCTCGGCAAGGATTGCAAGATCTGCAAGATCGGCAAGCTCGGCAAGGTTGGCAAGATCTGCAAGACTGGCAAGGCAAGGCAAGGCAAGGTCTGCAAGCTCGGCAAGGATTGCAAGATCTGCAAGATCGGCAAGCTCGGCAAGGTTGGCAAGGCAAGGTCTGCAAGCTCGGCAAGGATTGCAAGATCTGCAAGATTGGCAAGCTCGGCAAGGTTGGCAAGATCTGCAAGATCGGCAAGCTAGGCAAGGTCTGCAAGGTTTGCAAGCTCGGCAAGGTCTGCAAGATTTTCAAGCTTCAAAAATCCAATAAATAGGAAAAAGTGCTCCGTTTTTCGTGAAAGTTTACAAAAAGTGCAGTGTGTTCGAACGCGCAGAAAACCGTTTTAAAAAATAAAAATCCGTCCACTACGGACGAGCAGAACATTTCACCAAAAATTTGGATTTATCCCGACATACCCCGAGGAGATATCGACGTTTGAAGAAATTCCTACGCGGCTTTCACGTGACGAAAAACCAGCTCAAAAGAGCTGGAACCACTCTAAAAGACTATACTTAGATTATTAGTTATTTTTATTTGCAGACTAACATTATTTAAATAACCTACATACAACAGAGTTCCCGATTGTAATCTGAGTGTAGCCGGCGCCTGCTCGCGGTCACAGAGTACCGTTGCCGGGATAAAATCTTAATTCTAATTAGGCATAGGTTAGGTAGTATGTTTGTGATTGTAAGTAACAATAAATTGACATTATAATTAGTTATAAATTAGGTCACTAAGTTGAGAAGGTTAATTGACCTGTACCTACTACATTTTAAGTCAAAACATTTAGATAAAATACCTTATACGAGTTTTGTTTGTTTGTATAGTTCGTAGTTAAATTGTACACGGGTTATTTATAACTTTCGTCGAAATAAGACTGAGACCTATTGTATTTAAAAATA
Source organism: Macaria notata (assembly GCA_927399415.1). Classification (NCBI taxonomy): domain Eukaryota; kingdom Metazoa; phylum Arthropoda; class Insecta; order Lepidoptera; family Geometridae; genus Macaria; species Macaria notata. Next base: position 20,800 of record OV656747.1, read on the forward strand.
CCTATTGTATGTGTACGGCGTGTGTGCGTGCGCGGGAGCAAGCTGTTATCAGGCGGCGCGGAACGACTTGTTATCTTGTTATCGGACGACCTCCTGCCCCCGCGCTCGCGCCCCGCGCCCGCGCCCCTCGCCCCCCTCACGAGCGCTCGCCTTCTGGAGCGGTATCTCGAGAACGGGAAGAGCTAGGAACACGGGGTTTTTTGTAAAAAGACAGTAACTACGCTTACAAAATAGTGGCTTATAGCTTTGAGCGCATCTGGTGGTAGTAGTGCAACTCGTGGGGCGCCCCGCGACGCCCTCGCCCTCACCTTTGAGTTCGGGAACATAGTAACTTTCGAACGGTAAGACTTACAAACACGTGGTTTTTGTTTGTGTTAGGACTGTTTGCTTTTGTTTTCTGTGTTTCTGCATACTGTTACGGTTAAGATGTCATTGATGCGCACGCCAACAAAAGCCGGCGTACGCGTCAGCGGCCGCACCAGCTCGCTGGACGATACCGCGGGACCCTCGGACGCCACAAGCGCGCCTCGTAGGGAAGGCGCAGTACGCCGCAGCATCGGCGAGTGGGAGACTGGGCTATCGGAGTCCAGTGCCGGCACCGTTCCGCTCCTGAAAACATCCGCGGTGAGTCCGCCGCAGCCGCGCCGGGCGGCGCCGCGGCTGGAGCCCGACGCGGCGGCGGCGGGGAGCAGTGACTGTGGGCTGATTGAGAGCGGCACGAGCCGCGCCTCCCCACCGACACTGACAACTGAAAAGGGAATACGACAAGCAGAGGTGGCGTTAAAAACCAAGGACTCAGCTCCAGCAAAAGTGAGCAAAAGCGGCCCTCTCGCTACAGACAATCAAGCGGATCGAGTCACTGAGGCGAGACGCTGCCTGAGTCGACTCAAGGGTAGCTTGAGCCGTTCAGGTAACATCAAGAAGGAAATAAAGCAGGAGGTGCAGGAAGCCGCCGACCGCCTGTACCAGCTAGTTAAGGAAGCGGAAGGAGCGAAAAAGTCGCAGTCCGCCCCTTTGCGCGCTGGGGAGCCACCGACGGTGCCAGAGCCCCCTGTTGAAGTTTTTCACAGACTAGAAAGCGAAGGAAAGCTGCTGGAAAAGCTTGAGGAGCATAGCAGAATGCTTCAGGAGAACAAGGAGGAGCTCTTGAAGATCGGCGAAAGCCTGAAAAAGGCGGCCGATCGAGACAGCTACGCGAGTGTCGTGGCCGGCCCCGCCAGCGGGCACACGCGTGAAAATACCGCCATGCACTCCATAGTGGTCGCTTCGGTGGACGATCAGGAGACCGGAGACCAGGTCTTTGAGAGGATTAGGAAAGTGATAAATGCGAAGGAGGAAGGACTAAGAATAGACAGGATAAGGAGGGCCAAAGACAGGAAAATCATAGTAGGATGCAGAGATAGGGATGAGATTAGAAAGGTGAAGGAAAAACTGGCAGAAAAGGACGGAATGAGTGTGGAAGAAATTAAAAACAAAGATCCCCTCGTCATTATGTATGGAGTTTTGCAGAGCAACTCAGACGAGGACATCATCAAAGCACTCAAGACGCAAAACAGACACATTCTGAAGGACCTGAGTAAGGAGGATGATCGCATGGAAATACTTTTCAAAAAGCGCGCGCGGAACCCGCTCACATCACACGTGGTAGCCAGAGTGTCTCCGTGTATGTGGCAGCGCCTCACCGACGCAGGGGCAGTACACGTTGACATGCAGCGGGTCAGAGTCGCCGATCAATCCCCCCTGGTGCAGTGCTCGCGCTGCCTGGGATACGGCCATGGGAAGCGATCCTGCACTGAGGCGGTCGACGTGTGCAGCCACTGCGGCGGTGCGCACCACAAAGCGGATTGTGCTGAGTGGCACAAGGACTCGTCACCCAACTGCACGAACTGCACCAAAGCAAAACTAGGTAGAACTGACCATAACGCCTTCAGCAGCGAATGCCCGGTGAGGCGTAAGTGGGAAGCACTGGCGCGATCCACCGTGGCGTATTGCTGAGGGCGTCCCGTACAAAATCATCCAAGCAAACCTGAGGAAAACCCAACTAGCCACAAATGAACTCTTCCTTGAAGCAACAAAAAGCAAGGCGACAGTTCTCCTCATCCAGGAGCCATACGTAGGAGCCCAAAAGACCCTAAAAACTTATGCAGGAACAAGGGTTTTCCAGAGCGCAGACCAAGGAGACGGGATTGTAAAAGCTGCCATAGTAGTGATGGACCCCACGCTGGACGTCATCCAATATCCGGAACACACCAACAACAATATTGCTGTGATAGGGTTAAGGACGACAGCGTGGACCATCACTCTGGTATCAGTCTACTTTGAAGATAATTTGCCTCTGGAACCATACCTGGAGCATCTAACAAAGATAGTCCAAAAGTTGGGACCACGTAGGATCCTGGTCGGGGGCGACACCAACGCATGGAACACCTGGTGGGGGAGTGTCACCACGAAAACGAGAGGAGAAGAAGTGCTGGCAACGCTTGATGACCTGGGCCTACAAGTGTTGAATAACAACTTTTCGGTACCCACCTTCGATACCATCCGGGGAGGTAAGCGCTACACCAGTCATGTCGATGTGACAGCCTGCTCGGCTGATCTCCTTTCCCTGGTTGATGACTGGAAGATCGAAGAAGGCCTCACTAGCTCGGACCATAACGGCATCACACTCAACATACTCTTACAAAAATCACGCGGCACACACATCACAAACACAACAAGACTCTACAACACTAAGAAGGCAAATTGGAGTCTTTTTCGTGAGAAAATGGCCCAATTTCTGGAGGAACATCAATTAACACTCGAAAGTGTAGAGAACATCACAGACACACAACAATTAGAATCACACATTCACACATACACACAAGCAGTAACACACGCATGCAGACACACACTAACACAAAAGAAAAACACACAAACACTTACCTTGTCGTGGTGGACCGAGAGGCTCACAGTTCTAAAAAGGGATGTCATCACCAGCAGAAGACGAATCAGGTGCGCGGCGCCAATCCGAAGGGCGGGGGTGGTTGCCGAATATCTGAAAAAGAAGGAATATTACGAAATGGAAGTCGGGAATGCAATGACACAGAGCTGGAAGGAATTTTGCGGGAAACAGACAAGGGAATCGGTCTGGGAAGGGATCTACCGGGTAATAGGACGGACGAGGAAACGGGAGGAGGATTTGCCACTTAAGGAAAATGGGAAAGTGTTGGACGGCCTAGGTTCCGCAAAACTGTTGGCAGATTCTTTCTTCCCGAAGGACCTACTATCCGAGGACAATGAGGAACACCGCCGCATAAGGGACGTAGCGGAAAGTGTAAATGTTGGAAACCAGGATGAAACCTGCGATCCACATTTCACAAAGGCAGAACTGAATGCGGCTGTGAGATCTTTTAACCCCAAAAAGGCCCCTGGCTCTGATGGCATCACGGCAGACATCAGCCAGGCCGCAGTAGCCGTGGACCCAGATCTGTTCCTAAGTCTGCTGAATAGATGCCTGGATAAGGGGCACTTCCCCAAGTTGTGGAAGATGGCGACTGTAGTTGTCCTCCGGAAGCCAGGAAAGCGGGATTATATGACACCCAAATCATACAGACCAATCGGTCTCCTTCCCGTACTTGGCAAAATCTTCGAGAAAATGTTGATCACCCGAATCAAGTTTTACCTCATACCAAGACTCAGTACTCGCCAATTCGGATTCATGCCCCAGAAAAGTACGGAAGATGCCCTTTATATCCTAATGAGACACATACGCGAGAAGTTAAAACAGAAAAAGATCGTTACACTCGTGTCACTAGATATAGAGGGCGCTTTCAACGGAGCTTGGTGGCCAGCTATTCGGGTCCGATTGGCTGAGGAAAACTGTCCAGTAAACTTGAGGAGGGTGGTAGATAGCTACCTTCAAGACAGGAGAGTAAAATTAAGATATGCCGGAAACGAGTGCGATAGGGAGACTGAAATGGGATGTGTGCAAGGGTCCATAGGAGGTCCAACTTTTTGGAACCTGCTGTTGGATCCCCTCCTGCACGAGCTGGAGAGGGGGGGCAACTACGTGCAGGCATTCGCCGATGACGTCACGCTGGCTGTCGAAGGTGAGACCGCGCTGGAGATCGAGAGGAAAGCTAATGCCGCACTCGAACATGTTAGGGCGTGGGGTGTCAAGTATAAGCTGAAGTTTGCCCCAGAAAAAACCGTGGCAATGGTGATCACCAAGAAGCTAAAATACGACACCCCGCGACTGAGCATGGGAGGGATCGACATAGCGATGTCAAAGAAAATCAAGCTGCTGGGACTCACAATCGACGAAAAGCTGACCTTCAACGAACATGCTGCGAATGCCTGCAGAAAAGCGGCAGTCTTCTACAAACAATTGGCCAGAACAGCGAAAATACATTGGGGGCTAAAGCCAGAGATCGTACGAACAATGTACACAGCGGTGGTAGAGCCAACAATACTGTACGCTGCTAGCGCATGGGCACCGGCAGCTCAAAAACTGTCAATTAGAAGGGAGTTCGCCTCGATTCAACGCGGCTTTGCCCAAAAGATGGTGAAGGCATACAAAACCGCGTCCCTGAACTCGGTGCTATTACTTGCCGGGTTGCTTCCTCTGGACATTAGAGTCAGGGAAGCAGCCCAGCTTTATGAAGTTAAGAAGGGTTATAACTGGCAAGTAATAGGAGACCGGGAGATGGAGAAACCAGTGCCGTACGCCTCAATGCCGCACCCTGCGAAGAAAAGAGAGCTCAGCTTTATATGCCTGCCAGACGAAGCAGCACTCGCCCAGTACAGCAACGAGGATTGCCTCAATATTTACACAGATGGGAGCAAAATAGAGGGGAAAGTGGGAGCGGCACTGTCCATTCGGGACGGTGCCGAAGAAACGAGTACCCGAAAACTGAAACTGGAGGACTGCTGCTCCGTCTATCAGGCCGAGCTGCTCGCGCTAATGGAAGCAACAGCAAAAGCGGCAAAGAGTGAAAAAACGAGGTGCAACATTTACTGTGACTCAAGATCAGCGCTGGAGACAGTCACAAACTTAAGTTCCCCTCACCCAATAGCCGTACAAACCAGAGCCAATGTTCAGAAGCTGAATGACGAACACAAAATAGTGAAATTATTTTGGATAAAGGCTCACGCAGGGTTACAGGGGAATGAGAGGGCGGACCAACTTGCAAAAGAGGCAGCGTTGCACATCAAAACCAAGGCTAACTACAGTGGTTGCCCGGCATCATTCGTCAAGCGACAGATTCGTTACGCGTCGCTTGTCGAATGGAACCAAAGGTACAAGACAGAAACACAGGCTGCAACAACAAAATTGTTTTTCCCGGATGCGCTCATGGCTTACCCGATAGTGAGACGGATAGAACTGGACAGTGTACTAGTACAAATGTTCACAGGGCACGGCGGATTCTCTTCATACTTGCATCGCTTTAAGTGTAAGGAGAGTCCGGCGTGCCACTGCGAACCTAGTAAAAATGAAAGCGTTTCCCATGTTTTAACTGAGTGCCCTATATACAGTCGACAGCGGTTTGAAACCGAAAATATAATAAATGTAAACATAACGACACAAAATATTTGTGAAATTTTAGCAAATAAGAACACTAGAAATAATTTCATAGAATTTTGTAAATATGTAATAAGTAGAGTAGCGAAACAAAATGGATGTAAAAATATAGGACCACTACGGTCAATTCAATTTGACGCAGTAAGTGGACCTACGTAATAATATGTATTGATAAGAAAAATGTAAATAACATAGTGTTAAACCCTCTTCCTTTATGTTAAGATTGAATAAATAATAAAATATTGCATTTAAAACATGGTTAGAATTTAGGTTGGCTCCCACCAACATGAAGCGAAAGAAGGTTAGCGACAGAAAGATATAGAATGAGGCATGAAAGATAGACAGTATGACAGAGAAAATAAGATAACACACCTCCGAAAAACTTGGACATCGGAGATAGACGGCGTGGTAGGAAAAAAAAAAAAAAAAAAAAAAAAAAAAAAAAAAAAAAACCTAACCTAACCTAACCTAACCTAACCTAACCTAACCTAACCTAACCTAACCTAACCTAACCTAACCTAACCTAACCTAACCTAACCTAACCTAACCTAACCTAACCTAACCTAACCTAACCTAACCTAACCTAACCTAACCTAACCTAACCTAACCTAACCTAACCTAACCTAACCTAACCTAACCTAACCTAACCTAACCTAACCTAACCTAACCTAACCTAACCTAACCGCGTCAGCGGCCGCACCAGCTCGCTGGACGAGACCGCGGGACCCTCGGACGCCACAAGCGCGCCTCGTAAGGAAGGCGCAGTACGCCGCAGCATCGGCGAGTGGGAGACTGGGCTGCCGGAGACCAGCGCCGGCACCGCCCCGCTCCTGAAAACATTCACGGTGAGTCCGCCACAGCCGCGCCGGGCGGCGCCGCGGCTGGCGCCCGGCGCGGCGGCGGCGGGAGCAGCCGCCGGTGGGCGGAGCAGCCCGGGACACGCCTCACCGCCTGCGACGCCCACTCTTGCGGCAGGGGAGCGAAAACTCAAAGCCGGACCTACCTGCAAGGAATCAGCCCCGCAAGTAGCGGGCAAGTACAGTCCCGCAATAACTAGCGATGTTGACCGGGTGACTGAAGCAAGACGCTGCCTGGGCAGGCTGAAAGGTGCACTCAGTCGCTCGGGCAACATAAAGCGCGAGATAAAGCAGGAAGTACAGGAGTCCGCCGACCGATTGTATCAATTGGTGAAGGAGATTGACGCCGTGCGGGTCCCCGCCTCCAGCCGCCGCCTGGAACCTGAAACAGAAAAAGAATTAGTTAGTATCAGCCAAAGCAGTCTTGACGAAAATGTACTACTACGAAAAATAGAAGAGAGTACAAAGCTGCTTAAAGAAAATAATAACAAATTGGAAACGCTCACGAAAATAGTGAAGGAACAAAAGGTTTGCGAACAAACAAATATCAAGGAAGAGATAGGTAAACTAGCAGAGATCATAAAGGAGCGAGGCAGCTACGCCAGTGTCACGGCGGGAACTTCCGCGACTTCACGACCTAGGGAGATGTCCGAGATGCACTCCATTATAGTGGCATCAAAAGACGACCAACAATCGGGAGACCAGGTCTTCGAAGAAATTAAGCGCGTCATAAACGCGAAAGAGGAAGGGCTCAAAATAGATAGGATTAGAAAGGCAAAAGATAGAAGGATCATTGTTGGATGCAGGGACAGGGAGGAAATAAAGAAGGTAAGGGAAAGATTAGTAGAAAGGGATGGGCAGCTGAGCGTGGAGGAGATCAAGAATAAGGATCCTTTACTAATTTTATACGGTGTCCTGAAGGCCAACACAGATGATGACGTGATCAAGGCACTTCGCTCACAAAATAAGCACATACTCGCGGACCTTGGTGAGAGCGACGACCGGATGGAGATCCGCTATCGCAAACGCGCGCGGAATCCTCTCACCGAGCACGTTGTGCTTAAAGTGTCTCCGCGAGTGTGGCAGCGCTTCACCAACGCGGGGGCGGCGCACGTCGATATGCAGCGGGTCAGAGTTGCTGACCAGTCCCCCCTAGTACAGTGCTCGCGCTGCCTGGGGTACGGCCATGGGAAGCGACTCTGCACCGAGGCGGTCGACGTGTGCAGCCACTGCGGCGGCGCGCACCATAAGCAAGATTGCACGAAGTGGATGTCTGACGCGTCACCCAGCTGTGTAAACTGCTTGAAGGCAAAAGCGGCCAGGTCCGACCATGGCGCCTTCAGCAATGAGTGCCCGGTGAGGCGCAAGTGGGAGGCACTAGCGCGGTCCACCGTGGCGTATTGCTGAGGGCGTCCCTGGCGGATACAAAGTTGTACAGTGCAACCTGCAGAAAAAGTCCCTGGCTACTGATGAAGTGTTTATGTACGCGGCGAAACATAAAATAACAGTTATGCTCCTTCAGGAGCCATATGTGGGATCGAAAGGAAGACTGAAGAGCTATCCGGGCGCAAGAATCTTCCAAAACGTGGATCATGGAGATGGGATCGTGAAGGCCGCCATTGTGGTTCTAGACCCCACCCTAGACGTGGTACAGTACCCGAAACACACCACTAATAACATCGCAGTGGTGGGACTGAGGACGAAGGCGTGGGAGATCACTTTTCTATCAATCTACTTTGAGGACACCCAACCCCTCGATCCTTATCTAGACCACCTGAGGAAGATACACGATCAGCTGAAAAAGGGTGAACTCATAGTGGGTGGAGACGTGAACTCGTGGAGCACGTGGTGGGGAAGCGCCAGAACAAATACCAGAGGAGTGGAGATGCTTGGTTTGCTCGGCAATCTTGGACTTCACGTGCTCAACAACAACGATCTCGACGCGCCGACTTTCGACACGATTAGAGGCGGCAAGCGATACACTAGCCATGTCGACATTACTGCTTGCTCATCGAATGTACTCCCGCTGACAAACGCCTGGAAAATAGTCGAAAACATGACGAGCTCGGACCACAATGGCATCACATTTAACATTACACTAACAAAATCTCAAGGCACACACATTACAAGAACCACCAGACTATACAACACACGGAAAGCAAATTGGCCTCGTTTTCATGAGAAAATGAGCCAATTGAGAGCGGACCAATCACTCACACATACAGACATAGAACACATTGACAATACATATCAAATTGAACACACAGTTAACAAATACACACAAATCATAACACAAACATGCACAGACACTCTACCTAAAATAAAAAACAAAGAGACACTTACCTTGCCATGGTGGACCGAAGATCTCGAACGGCTGAAGCGGGAAGTAAAGACGAGGAAGATGAGGATCCGATGCGCGGCCCCGGTGCGAAGAAAGAAGGTCGTCGAAGAATACCTGGAAAAGAAAGCGGATTATGAGTACAAAGCATGGCAGGCAAGGATAGGGAGTTGGAAGAATCTATGTGGGAAACAGGATCGTGAAAGCGTATGGGATGGAATATACAGGGTCATAAATAGGACACGGAGTAGGGAAGAGGATGCACTGCTTCAGGCTGGGAGTAAAGTGCTGGACGCGAGGGAGTCTGCAGAACTGCTGGCCAGGACCTTCTACCCGCAAGACCTGGAGGACAGCGATAACGCAGATCACCGCCAGATTAGAACCCAAGCACAGACAGTGAATGATGGACAGCAAGATGACCTTGAAGACCCAGCATTTACTGAAACAGAGCTCAATCTGGCGGTGAATTCCTTCAACCCGAAGAAGGCGCCTGGAGCAGATGGCCTCACGGCAGACATCTGCAAGGAGGCGATCAAGAACGACCCCGAACTTTTCCTGAGGTTGACCAACAAATGCCTAGAGCTTGGACACTTCCCGAACAAGTGGAAGGAAGCAACGGTGGTGGTCCTTAAGAAACCCGGGAAGAGTTCCTACACCACGCCCAAGTCTTACAGACCGATCGGCCTTTTGCCAGTACTGGGCAAGGTGTTCGAGAAGATGGTCGTGGCTCGACTCAGACACTACCTACTACCAGGAACCAGCCCGCGACAGTTCGGATTCGTGCCACAAAAAAGCACAGAGGACTCCCTCTATATCCTGATGCGGCACGTCTACAAGAAGCTCGATGAGAAGAGAATCGTGACGATGGTGTCGCTTGATATAGAGGGAGCCTTCGACGGAGCATGGTGGCCCCTGATAAAGAAGAGACTGGCAGAGGAGAGGGTTCCCATAAATCTGAGACGAGTCATGGCCAGCTATCTCGAAAACCGGAGAGTTCGTGTCCGATACGCTGGAGAAGAGTGCGAGAGAAAGACGGAAAAAGGATGCGTGCAAGGTTCCATCGGAGGACCCATGCTCTGGAACCTGCTCCTTAACCCGCTTCTTCTGGAGCTGGAGAGGGAGGGGGCCTATGCCCAGGCATTCGCCGACGACATCTTGTTGGTCTGCGATGGTGGAACAGCCCTAGAAGTGGAGAGACAGGCCAATGCAGCGCTGGCGCACGTTCAGTCGTGGGGTATCAAAAGTAAGCTCAAGTTTGCGCCGCACAAGACGGTAGCAATGACCGTCACGCGCAAGCTGAAGTATGATACCCCTCGCCTGAGCATGGGCGGCGTGAGCATCGGCATGTCGAATGAGATAAAGGTACTCGGGCTGACCATAGACCACAAGTTGTCGTTTAACGCACACACGGCGAATGTCTGCAGGAGAGCACTCAACTTCTATAAGCAGCTGGTAAGAACTGCGAAAATACATTGGGGCTTATCGTCGGAAGTCGTCCGGACGATATACACCGCAGTCGTCGAGCCCACGATAATGTACGCAGCCAGCGCTTGGGCACCTGCGACAAGCAAGATTATGATCAAGAACGAACTCGACTCTGTACAAAGAGGATTCGTCCAAAAGATAGTAAAATCCTACCGAACAGCATCCCTTAACTCAGTGCTACTGCTGGCTGGCTTGTTGCCGCTAGACATTCGCATCAGGGAAGCGGCAGCCCTGTATGAAATTAAAAAAGGGTTCTCACAGCGAATAGTGGGCGATCGTAAAGTGGAGACACCGGTAAAGTACACCACCAGACCGCACCCAGCATGTCAGGAGGAGCTGCATTTCAGATGCTTGGAGGACGGAGCAGCGGTCGAACAAACTTTTAATGAAGGCCTCAATATATACACCGATGGCAGCAAAATCGAGGGAAAAGTGGGAGCAGCCTTATCCATCAGACAAGGCGCCGCCGAAATCAGTACCCGTAAATTGCGTCTGGACGACTGCTGCTCCGTGTATCAAGCGGAACTACTTGCACTGACAGAGGCCACCGAGACAGCCCTCAAAGACAGAAGCACCACCTGCTGCAATATATACAGCGACTCTCGCTCCGCGCTGGAAACAGTAACAAACGTATCCACCCTTCACCCCCTGGCGATTCGAACTAGAGCAAATATTCAGAAGATGAAGAAACAACAAAAACCCATCAATTTGTTCTGGATAAAAGCACACGCAGGGCTCGAAGGCAACGAAAGGGCAGACGAATTGGCGAAGGCGGCTGCATTGACGTTGAAAACAAAAGCAAACTACGACCGCTGCCCGGTTTCATTCATCAAGCGACAAATACGCCATGACTCGCTTGATGAATGGAACCGGCGTTATAAATCCGAGAACAAAGCAGCGATTACCAAAGTCTACTTCCCAGACGCTATCGAGGCATACCCCGTGATACGCAAAATAGAAATGGACCATTGGATAGTCCAGCTATTCACAGGGCATGGCGGGTTCTCCGAGTACCTGCACAGATTCAAGTGCAAGGAGAGCCCGGCATGCCCTTGTGACCCTGAAGTAGAGGAGACCGTTCTCCATTGCATTGCGGAATGCCCGATTTACAGCAGGCGCCGGCTGGACATTGAGTATGAGCTTGATATAAAAGTAAGTATCGCAAATCTAAGCGGTATAGTAAGTAATAAGTTGGTAAGAAATAAGTTTTTAAAGTATTGTAAGGAAATTGTAAAATCTGTAGCAAATAAAAACAAAAGTAAGAATAGCTCACCACGGCGCGATTAAATTCGTGACCGATGGTGAACAGATGTTAATTATAAGTAAGAACCTGTTCAAACTTGGAAGTTATAATAAAGAAATAAAGATATAAATTATAAGAATAGCTTAGCATAGGAAATAGGTAATAAAAAGAACGAATGAGGAATATGTATGAAAGAAAGAAACAGTATGAGGAATAAAAGTACGAGAGGCATACAAGCGGGAACGGTATGAAAGTGGATTGTAAACAACAGGCCCCAACACAAACTCGTTGGGGGTAGGCCGGAATAAAAAAAAAAAAAAAAAAAAAAAAAAAAAAAAACCTAACCTAACCTAACCTAACCTAACCTAACCTAACCTAACCTAACCTAACCTAACCTAACCTAACCTAACCAGTCGCGTTCCACCCGCCTTCGGGAAGGCAGCAAATCCGTAAGCTCCGTCGCGATTATTCATCTATTTATTTAATCTTGCAAACCTTGCCAAATCGGCAAGCTCGGCAAGGCCTGCAAGAAAATTCGAACAAAACTTGCAAGCAAAGTGTAAAGTGTTGGTGACAAACCTTGCCAGATTTGCCGAAACGGCAAGATCTGCAAGCTCGGCAAGATAATTTGAATTAAATTTGTATGAAAAGTGGCAACAACGGCAAGGTCTGCAAGCTCGGCAAGGATTGCAAGATCTGCAAGATCGGCAAGCTCGGCAAGGTTGGCAAGGCAAGGTCTGCAAGCTCGGCAAGGATTGCAAGATCTGCAAGATCGGCAAGCTCGGCAAGGTTGGCAAGGCAAGGTCTGCAAGCTCGGCAAGGATTGCAAGATCTGCAAGATCGGCAAGCTCGGCAAGGTTGGCAAGGTCTGCAAGATCGGCAAGCTAGGCAAGGTCTGCAAGGTTTGCAAGCTCGGCAAGGTCTGCAAGATTTGCAAGCTTCAAAAATCCAATAAATAGGAAAAAGTGCTCTGATTTTCGTGAAAGTTTACAAAAAGTGCAGTGCGTTCTAACGCGCAGAAAACCGTTTTAAAAAATAAAAAAAAAAAAAAAAAAAAATCCGTCCACTACGGACGAGCAGAACATTTCACCAAAAATTTGGATTTATCCCGACATACCCCGAGGAGATATCGACGTTTGAAGAAATTCCTACGCGGCATTCACGTGACGAAAAACCAGCTCAAAAGAGCTGGAACCACTCTAAAAGACTATACTTAGATTATTAGTAATTTTTATTTGCAGACTAACATTATTTAAATAACCTACATACAACAGAGTTCCCGATTGTAATCTGAGTGTAGCCGGCGCCTGCTCACGGTCACAGAGTACCGTTGCCGGGACTGCTTTGAGCGCGTCTGGTGGTAGAAGTGCAAGCTCGTGGGGCGCCCCGCGACGCCCTCGCCCTCACCTTTGAGTTCGGGAACATAGTAACTCTCGAACGGTAAGACTTACAAACACGTGGTTTTTGTTTGTGTTAGGACTGTTTGTTTTTGTTTTCTGGGTTTCTGCATACTGTTACGGTCAAGATGTCATTGATGCGCACGCCAACAAAAGCCGGCGTACGCGTCAGCGGCCGCACCAGCTCGCTGGACGATACCGCGGGACCCTCGGACGCCACAAGCGCGCCTCGTAGGGAAGGCGCAGTACGCCGCAGCATCGGCGAATGTGAGACTGGGCTACCGAAGTCCAGTGCCGGCACCGCTCCGCTCCTGAAAACATCCGCGGTGAGTCCGCCGCAGCCGCGCCGGGCGGCGCCGCGGCTGGAGCCCGACGCGGCGGCGGCGGGAAGCAGTGACAGTGGGCTGATTGAGAGCGGCACGAGCCACGCCTCCCCACCGACACTGACCACTGAAAAGGGAATACGACAAGCAGAGGTGGCGTTAAAAACCAAGGACTCAGCTCCAGCAAAAGTAAGCAAAAGCGGCCCTATCGCTACAGACAATCAAGCGGATCGAGTCACTGAGGCGAGACGCTGCCTGAGTCGACTCAAGGGTAGCTTGAGCCGTTCAGGTAACATCAAGAAGGAAATAAAGCAGGAGGTGCAGGAAGCCGCCGACCGCCTGTACCAGCTAGTTAAGGAAGCGGAAGGAGCGAAAAAGTCGCAGTCCGCCCCTTTGCGCGCTGGGGAGCCACCGACGGTGCCAGAGCCCCCTGTTGAAGTTTTTCACAGACTAGAAAGCGAAGGAAAGCTGCTGAAAAAGCTTGAGGAGCATAGCAGAATGCTTCAGGAGAACAAGGAGGAGCTCTTGAAGATCGGCGAAAGCCTGAAAAAGGCGGCCGATCGAGACAGCTACGCGAGTGTCGTGGCCGGCTCCGCCAGCGGGCACACGCGTGAAAATACCGCCATGCACTCCATAGTGGTCGCTTCGGTGGACGATCAGGAGACCGGAGACCAGGTCTTTGAGAGGATTAGGAAAGTGATAAATGCGAAGGAGGAAGGACTAAGAATAGACAGGATAAGGAGGGCCAAAGACAGGAAAATCATAGTAGGATGCAGAGATAGGGATGAGATTAGAAAGGTGAAGGAAAAACTGGCAGAAAAGGACGGAATGAGTGTGGAAGAAATTAAAAACAAAGATCCCCTCGTCATTATGTATGGAGTTTTGCAGAGCAACTCAGACGAGGACATCATCAAAGCACTCAAGACGCAAAACAGACACATTCTGAAGGACCTGAGTAAGGAGGATGATCGCATGGAAATACTTTTCAGAAAGCGCGCGCGGAACCCGCTCACATCACACGTGGTAGCCAGAGTGTCTCCGTGTATGTGGCAGCGCCTCACCGACGCAGGGGCCGTACACGTTGACATGCAGCGGGTCAGAGTCGCCGATCAATCCCCCCTGGTGCAGTGCTCGCGCTGCCTGGGATACGGCCATGGGAAGCGATCCTGCACTGAGGCGGTCGACGTTTGCAGCCACTGCGGCGGTGCGCACCACAAAGCGGATTGTGCTGAGTGGCACAAGGACTCGTCACCCAACTGCACGAACTGCACCAAAGCAAAACTAGGTAGAACTGACCATAACGCCTTCAGCAGCGAATGCCCGGTGAGGCGTAAGTGGGAAGCACTGGCGCGATCCACCGTGGCGTATTGCTGAGGGCGTCCCGTACAAAATCATCCAAGCAAACCTGAGGAAAACTCAACTAGCCACAAATGAACTCTTCCTTGAAGCAACAAAAAGCAAGGCGACAGTTCTCCTCATCCAGGAGCCATACGTAGGAGCCCAAAAGACCCTAAAAACTTATGCAGGAACAAGGGTTTTCCAGAGCGCAGACCAAGGAGACGGGATTGTAAAAGCTGCCATAGTAGTGATGGACCCCACGCTGGACGTCATCCAATATCCGGAACACACTAACAACAATATTGCTGTGATAGGGTTAAGGACGACAGCGTGGACCATCACTCTGGTATCAGTCTACTTTGAAGATAATTTGCCTCTGGAACCATACCTGGAGCATCTAACAAAGATAGTCCAAACGTTGGGACCACGTAGGATCCTGGTCGGGGGCGACACCAACGCATGGAACACCTGGTGGGGGAGTGTCACCACAAAAACGAGAGGAGAAGAAGTGCTGGCAACGCTTGATGACCTAGGCCTACAAGTGTTAAATAACAACTTTTCGGTACCCACCTTCGATACCATCCGGGGAGGTAAGCGCTACACCAGTCATGTCGATGTGACAGCCTGCTCGGCCGATCTCCTTCCCATGGTCGATGACTGGAAGATCGAAGAAGGCCTCACTAGCTCGGACCATAACGGCATCACACTCAACATACTCTTACAAAAATCACGCGGCACACACATCACAAACACAACAAGACTCTACAACACCAAGAAGGCAAATTGGAGTCTTTTTCGTGAGAAAATGGCCCAATCTCTGGAGGAACACCAATTAACGCTCGAAAGTGTAGAGAACATCACAGACACACAACAATTAGAATCACTCATTCACACATACACACAAGCAGTAACACACGCATGCAGACACACACTAACACAAAAGAAAAACACACAAACACTTACCTTGTCGTGGTGGACCGAGAGGCTCACAGTTCTAAAAAGGGATGTCATCACCAGCAGAAGACGAATCAGGTGCGCGGCGCCAATCCGAAGGACAGGGGTGGTTGCCGAATATCTGAAAAAGAAGGAATATTATGAAATGGAAGTCGGGAATGCAATGACACAGAGCTGGAAGGAATTTTGCGGGAAACAGACAAGGGAATCGGTCTGGGAAGGGATCTACCGGGTAATAGGTCGGACGAGAAAACGGGAGGAGGATTTACCACTTAAGGAAAATGGGAAAGTGTTGGACGGCCTAGGTTCCGCAAAACTGTTGGCAGACTCTTTCTTCCCGAAGGACCTACTATCCGAGGACAATGAGGAACACCGCCGCATAAGGGACGTAGCGAAAAGTGTAAATGTTGGAAACCAGGATGAAACCTGCGATCCACATTTCACAAAGGCAGAACTGAATGCGGCTGTGAGATCTTTTAACCCCAAAAAGGCCCCTGGCTCTGATGGCATCACGGCAGACATCAGCCAGGCCGCAGTAGCCGTGAACCCAGATCTGTTCCTAAGTCTGCTGAATAGATGCCTGGATAAGGGGCACTTCCCGAAGCTGTGGAAGATGGCGACTGTAGTTGTCCTCCGGAAGCCAGGAAAGCGGGATTATATGACACCCAAATCATACAGACCAATCGGTCTCCTTCCCGTACTTGGCAAAATCTTCGAGAAAATGCTGATCACCCGAATAAATTTTTACCTCATACCAAGACTCAGTACTCGCCAATTCGGATTCATGCCCCAGAAAAGTACGGAAGATGCCCTTTATATCCTAATGAGACACATACGCGAGAAGTTAAAACAGAAAAAGATCGTTACACTCGTGTCACTAGATATAGAGGGCGCTTTCAACGGAGCTTGGTAGCCAGCTATTCGGGTCCGATTGGCTGAGGAAAACTGTCCAGTAAACTTGAGGAGGGTAGTAGATAGCTACCTTCAAGACAGGAGAGTAAAATTAAGATATGCCGGAAATGAGTGCGATAGGGAGACTGAAATGGGATGTGTGCAAGGGTCCATAGGAGGTCCAACTTTTTGGAACCTGCTGTTGGATCCCCTCCTGCACGAGCTGGAGAGGGGGGGCAACTACGTGCAGGCATTCGCCGATGACGTCACGCTGGCTGTCGAAGGTGAGACCGCGCTGGAGATCGAGAGAAAAGC